>PVKC010000001.1:0-38513 GCA_004027635.1 Crocidura indochinensis
ACCATGCCCTCCTCACTGGAGATTTGGGTGTATATCAACCTTCATTGTAACAACAAACATATTTCCAAATATGATCATATATTCCCTGGCAGAAAATTCTCCTGATTGGGAATCTCTGATCTTGTCCCATGTCCTCTCTCTCTCTGTCTCTGTCTCTGTCTCTCTCTCTCTCTGTCTCTCTCTCTGTCTCTCTCTCTCTTTCTTTCTCTCTTCCTCTCTCTCTTTCTCCCCCTCTCTTTGGGGTGTGTGTGTGTGTGTGTGTGTGTGAGCACATGATGGAGGTGGTGGTGGGTGTGGAGTCACACTTGACTAGGCTCAAGTCAGGTACCACTTCTGGTTGATCTTTCAGGGACCATATGCAGTACCAGAGACCAAATCCAAGTCTGACATGTGCAAGCAAGCAACCCTGTACGCCATGCCATCTTTCAAGCCATGAGAATCACCACTTAAAAAATACAGGATAGCAGGGGTTTGGTCAAGATAAACATACGTACTGTATTCACTAAAATTCACAAAATAAAATTTGGCAATGAATGTGATCTTCACAAAACTATTTACTGCTGATTCATTATTGAACCTCTTTACATTCTTAATAAAGGGATTATCACTATCCTAGGAAGATTGTATTAAATAATTTTAATATAATATCTTTGAGTTATCTTTGAAAACAAAAATTTCCAACCTATCCCTCTTGCCTCTGCTCACGTATAAAGATAATGATGATGTTAAATCAAATAAAAATGCATAAAAGTCACATAATCATAATCTGAATTCTCTTGAAATCAATTAACACATAATTACCTATTAATCAGGTTAAACCTGATGGCCATGGAATTAATTCTGTTTAAATCTATTTCTATACTACTACCTTCAAGGAAGTGGCTTTTTATTCTGAAATTCTAATCTGACAGATTCCCCAGGAGAATAGGTGTGTTGGTAATTTAAAAATAAGTGTCTTGGGGCCAGGTGGTGGCGCTGGAGGTAAGGTGCCTGCCTTGCCTGCGCTAGCCTAGGACGGACCGCGGTTCGCTCCCTGGTTTCCCATATGGTCCCCTAAACCAGGAGCGACTTCTGAGCACATAGCTAGGAGTAACCCCTGAGCGTCACTGGGTGTGGCCCAAAAACCAAAAAAAAAAAAAAAAAAGAAATGTGTCTTCTTGAGGTGAGAGGTATAGTGGGTAGATCATTTGTCTTACATGAGGACCCAGATTATAGCCTCAGAACCCAATATGATACCTGAGTGTAGAGTCAGGAATGAGCCTTGAGCACATTGGGCATAGCCTAAAAACAAACAAAGATATAATAGATTCCTTCTCATCTTAAGCTCTTTCTTCCTCTTTCCTCAAGAGGAAAGTAGAATTCACGAAGACGGATCTATTCAGGAGTTGAAATAAAGTTCCAATGATAGATTTTATTTAGCCAGGGAAATTATTAATGGTTGAGATTTGGAGAAGATGAGATTTCAGTAAAAAAAATGTCATTATTATAGTTTCAAAAATAACACATTCAAAATTATATATAAACCTATATCAGCAATTTTCTTATTTCCAATATTATTTATAGACAAATATTTGCCATGATCACCCCTTTGTAAGACATGTTATTCTATCCAGCAAGGATTGGGACCACATGTTCATAAACAACTTTTAAGAAGTGATTGGAGTTGGTCTTATGCCAGAAAACTTCAGAGGTGAGGTCTCCTTGTATTTAGGCCAAGGCTTTTCCTTTCCATGTCCCCTATATTTTGATGGGCCTATGCAAACAATTTCCACACTAACACCATCTTTGTTGTGCTCCTTTGACTCATACTTAATGAAATAACGTATTATGATCAATTGTGTCAACAATACTATAGCCTTTAATGCTAAAGAAGTTGCATGAATTTTGTGGCTTTGGATTGCTTTGTGTACTGCTAAAAATGCTATAATGTGCTACAATCTGGGGGCTCGAGGGACAAAGTAAATGTGCATGTATTTTGTTTTATTTTTCTTAATGTTTTTTTCGCTGAAAATTCAAAATTAAGGTGTCAGCAAGAGAATTTCTTGAGAATTCTGTTTATGAGTGATTGCCTTCCCACTGTAACTTCACCTTGTTCTCTCTTTGCATCTTTGTCTTAAAAAAAAAAAGAGTGACTAGAGGGGTCAGAGAGATAGCATGGAGGTGGGGCATTTGCCTTGCTTGCAAAAGGACGGTGATCTGAATCCCAGCATCTCATATGGTCCTCCAAGCATGCCAGGAGCGATTTCTGAGTGTAGAGTCAATAGTAACCCCTTAGTGCTGCTGAGCGTGACTCAAAAACCAAAAAATAAAACAAGAAGAAAAGAAGTGACTGGAGATGTTAGAGTCCATCACATGGTCTTGATTTATTTTTAGAAGAATAATTGCATTTTATAACTCTTTCATATTTCTTAAGTCTTTTGTGGCACTATCTACATTTCTATGTATCTTCAGTCAGACTACCATAGCCCATAATACAAATAATGTATCCCTTACTGTCCTTTCTAACTTTTATAGTTATCTCTCAAAAGCAATCATTGCACCAAAACATATTTACATGACCACAGTTACTTTCTGATATAATCCACACATGAAAAAATTATCATTATTTAAAATTATTATTTATTATATATTTTTGGCCAAAGTTTAATTGTATCTGAGAAAAACAATATATAAAACATCATTTGGAACTGGAGAAAGGTTATTTGCTTGCACACAGTTGAAGGTTGGGTACCTGGTACTCAGTATGATCCCTTGAGCTTTCTTTAAAAGTATCCCTGAGTACAGAGACAGCATTGCCATATGTGGCTCAAAAATAAACCATACAAAAAGCTTATTCATTTATTTAGGTGTAAACCGGATCCAGCTCTCAGGAGCCATATCTATAGTTGTTCTTTTCCCTTTTATTTTGCCTCATCATACGTATATACTCTGACCCAAAGTACTTATTTTATTATGATTAAAACAAAAATGGCTAAAATATGCATTTCTAAAAAAATGAGCAAAATACCAAATATACACAACACCAAATGCTAAAATATAATTTTTTCTTTTATATAAATTTTTATTTTAACTTTGTGGTTACAAAGTTGTTCATACTACAGTTTTCTTAAAGATAAAGATGATTGAGTTTCATTATTATACAATGTATAACAACTTTTACCAGTGTGCTTAAAATGTATTCTGAACAGAAATTCTCACATATTACTGAAGATAGTTTGGTAGTTTCTAAGAAAAATTAAACACATATTTCTTCTTGGGCAGAAGAAATTGTACAACTGGTAGGATGCTTGCCTTGCATGCACTGACTCAGGTGTGTTCCCCAGCACCACAGGTGATCTTTCAAGTCCCATCGTAAGTTATCTCTGAAGACAGCCAGATATAAGTTCTGAGCACAGTTGCTGTGTGCCCCCCAACAAATAAATGAATAAATAATATACTCTTACTAGTTGATCCAGTATTAATACTTATATCTAAAAATACTTTTAGATACTTACCAATAAAAAACTTATGCTCACATAAAAACTTGCACATGCTCCTTTCTCTTCTCTACTGACCTGGCCAACAAACATCTAAGACTGCAAATGCCCTGGGACCCACCCTCGGTAAGGATCCGCCCAACACACGTGGGGCCAAACCTGCCTGGTGATTGGGAGCCCAGAGACTTTTAAAGACACCAACCAAGCGGCCTGCTCCTTTCTCTTTCTTCTCTGCTGACCTGGCCAACAAACATCTAAGACTGCAAACGCTCCAAGACCCACAACCAAAAAGCGCGGCCGCGCTCGCCTTATAACCCTTGAATTCCATTTCAGTACTTTGTAAGAAATACCAGCAGGCGTGCGCTCGGCCTTTCCCAGCCTCTTTGCCACTGAGCTGCTACACCAAGGAACCTCTGAGCCACTAAGACCAAAGCGTCTCCGGGGACCAGCTTCAGTCTCTTCCACTGAGCTGCTAAGACCAAGGCACCACTAAGACCAAGGCTTATCCGGAGACCAGCTTCCTTGGGCACCCAGAGACCTTAAAAAAAACAACAGCAGCGATGTGCTCAGCCTTTCCTCTGCCTATGGGTGACTATCCTTCCACTGTAACCTTACTTTACCCTCTTTCTTTGTATCTTTGTTCTCATAATTAAAAAAACAAAACAAAACAAAACAAAAACTTGCACATGAGGGGCCGGAGTGGTGACGCAAGTGGTAAGGCTTCTGTCTGCCTTGTACATACTAGCCTAGGACTAATCACAATGTGATCCCCCAGCGTCCCATATGGTCCCTCAAACTAGGAGTGATTTCTGAGCACATAACCAGGAGTAACCTTTGAGCATCACTGAATGTGGCCCAAAAACAAACAAAAGAAAAAACTTGCACATGAATGTCTATAAGAATTTTAATCATCAGGGGCCCGGGAGATAGCATGGAGGTAAGGCGTTTGCCTTTCATGCAAATGGTCATCAGTTCGAATCCCAGTGCCCCATATGGTCCCTTGTGCCTGCCAGGAGCAATTTCTGAGCATGGAGCCAGGAGTAACCCCTGCGCACTGCCGGGTGTGACCCAAAAAAAAACCACAAAAAAAAAAAAGAATTTTATTCATAATTGTCAAGCCAAGCTAGAGAATAACCTAAATGACATTCAATAGGTGAATGGAGAAGCAAACTGTGATACAGTGATACAAAGAAGCAAACTGTGATATTCAGAAATGGAATATTTTTAGCAATAAAAGAAATGAGATATCAAGACTTAAAAAGACACAAAAGACATTTAAAAGCATATTGCTACATTAAAGAAGGCAACCTGTAAAGACTATATATTGTATGAATCCATCTACATAACATTCTGGAAAAGACAAAAGTTCTAAGTCAATTAAAGGTTAATTCTTGTGGTAAAAGAAGGATAAATGGAACACTGAGGATTTTTAAGGCAATGGAGCTTCTCTAATATTGCTGTTAAAGTTTAGGTAGAGACTTCATTATGCGTTTGTCAAAACTCATACACTCTTTATAAAGAGGGAATATTGATACCACTATGGATTTTGGTTAATAATGATACATGTATATTGGTTTCCTAATTACAAGGAGTATATTACACTAATGATGCAAATTATAATTAGGGAAGAAACCTTGTGTGCATATGAAAGGGAGCAGATTATAACTGCATTTTCTCTATTTCTGTAAACTTAAAATTATTCTAAAATGCTCTTCATTTTTAATGCCTCAGATAAAATGAAAGCCATTAAATAATCTTAGTATTAAAAAGTAATATCTAATAAAAATACTTTTAATCATAAAATGAATTATAGAGATTCAAGGATCATAGATTTTCCAATTGCAATAGTATTTCTAAATCTTGAATAAACAAATCTAAGAGCAAAATAATTTAAAACTTCAAATGGAGTAAATAACTAATCACACTTCTCTTTCACTTTTGGTGTTTAAGCCACAACTTGAAGTGCTCAAGACTTACTCCTGACTCTACACTCAGGTATTTTTCCTGGCTATTCTTAACAAACCATATGAAAGATAAAGTTTGAACCCCAGTTGATCACATACAAAACAAGTACCCTACCTGTAGTATTATATTCTCCATGTCTTTAGTCATATATTTCCTATGTTTATAGAACTAGAGAAAATTATAAATCAAGTATGAAACCAGTAAAATTAATTTATCCGTTAACCAGTAATATTATATTTAATGAGACAGATGATATGGAACTAATTAAATATGAATATAATTTTATAACTTTTAAAACCTGGAGAATCCAAATAACCATTCAAAAAAAGATCTTCAGTAAGCAGGGAGATAAAAGGAATACATTTTAATCATTATCTTTAGTTTTACTGGATGTCTAAATTATACAGTGTTAGTTAATACAGTAGAAAATCAACAAACATTGGGCTTTTCCCAGTGCACACTGTTGCCTTCAGATAGTATTGCAAGAGAGGAGGAAGGTCAATATTTTCCTTGGCAGCCACATTTTCTGTATCCATTTTTGATCAACACATTTCTATTTTGCATTCTACTCTGGCCTAAAAGCCATTTTATCTTCTTTATGGTACTCTGAATAAAAAAAAAATCTAGGAACAGCCCACTGTTTATAAAGTAACAGGTTTTATCTAATTTAGGAGCTCTGAGGAGAGTCCATGTTCTGTCTGCTTCTTAAGGAGTTCTCTACCTCCCATCCCTCCCACTCATTGTCAAAAGAGGTCTTTATTGAGCCAGCACTTGTCTGAACATTTCACTTGAGGTTAAAAGCCCAATTAAATGTTGACTGCAACAATCATTAAAAGGAGAGAAAGTAGAATGTATTTGGAGGCATAATTTTGGTTACTGAAGCACTCAATAATGCCTTTTTCCTGGAAGGTAGTATGCCCTAGATACTCTAAGCAATCAAAAATTGTTCATGTAAATTCTGTAGGTATCACTTCTCTGGTAAAAGCTGGTGGACTTTTCAATTTTGAGCCTGACAAAAACTCCAGCTATCATTCAATTTTCCTCATCCTTTGAGCAAAAATTTTTATTCTAAGAGATCTATATTTTTCTACCTATTACCATATTAAAAAAAGCCTAAATGTTAATGATAGGAAATGTTTCTAAAAGACATGTCTAATGACTTTAATTTCTTACTCATTCTTGATATACTGAATCTAAAAGACATATTCAATGACTTTAATTTCTTACTTGTTCTTGATTTGCTTACTTTGGCTTTCATGAGACAGTTCTTAACGTGATTTCTATTATTTATATCTTCATTCTCAGCCCTTTTTTTTCACATTTTCTCTTGCATTTAATTGTTGAATTTCTTAATTATCCTTTGGACTTCTCTTTTTGACTTTGTGCTCTTTAGACTGAGTGATGTATCACGCTCAAAATTTTAAATGCCAGGGACTGGAGCAATAGCACAGTGGTAGGACACTTGCCTTGCATATGGCTGACCCAGGACAGATCTGAGTTTGATCTTTGACATCCCAGGTGGTCCGCCCAGCCAGAAGCTATTTCTGAGCACAGAGTTAGGAGAGAAGTGGACACTTGGCTGGAGGGTGTAGTGCTGGAATAGTTCATGTATGAAATATTTCTAATGTTAATTTGTAAACCAGGGTGCTCAAAATAAAAAAAAAATAAAACCTAAAAATAAATACCTTATTGAATGAGAGAAAATATTTGCACACCAGGCACCTTACAAAAAGCTGATGTTCAGGATAATTTAAAAACTCACAAACTAAACAAAATAGAAAACCACATTAATAGAGAAGCAGCAATGAACAAACTCATCAACAGAGAAAACATAAAATGGTCAGCGGGTACTTGAAACAATGCTTGCTATCAATGACTATCAGGGAAATGCAAATTTAAAAAAATTTAGGAACAACAGGGATATAGAGAAATAGGAACATACAGCCTCTGTGGGAAACAATTTGAACATTTCTTAAAAATTTTAGATGGAACAGCAATATGAACATGCAATTCCACTCCAAGGTCTCTATCCAAAGAACACTAATTCTAAAAAGTTTATGCACACTTACGTTCACTGCAGTGGTATTTTCAATAGCCAAGTTATGAAAACAACAGAAATGCCCAGATAAATGCATTAAGAGTTTAGATGTGTGCATGTATATGTCTACAATAGAAAATTACTCAGCCTTCTGCCATAACTTGGATAGGTCCTTTTAATCAAAGTAAGACAAAGGAAAAGACATATCAGATGATCTCATTTCTATGTGTTAGATACATGAAGAAACAAGGCAAAAGAACTGAAAATGTCTGATAAAAACTAACCCTCCAACTACCACCTATTGACACTGATAAGGACAGATAGGGCAGTGGGCTGAAGATGTGTAGAATTGTGGTGAAAGGATACCTGCATTTTTGAGTTGGGAGTGACCTGTTTTGTCACACTAAATATATAAATATTTCATTCTTATGTAAATCAACATTACCTAAGATTTTTTTTGTTTTTGTCTTTATTTTTTTTAGGCAGGGTTGAATTTTGAGGCTACACTCGGTGACGCCAGGGGTTACTCCTGGCTATGCACTAAGAAATCGCTCCTGGCTTGGGGACTATATGGGAAGCCAGTGGATCCAACCGAAGTCTGTCCTAGGTTAGCTATGTGCGAGGCAAATGCCCTACCACTGCACCACCGCTCCTGCCCCATTACCTTAGTATTTTTTTTAAATGTAAGAGTACTGCTGCAATTTATTCAGCCATCCATTAAGCTGACAAGAGCTGACATGAACTCTAGAGTTCTCTTGCATACTGTCCACCCTTCCTGTTCATAAGCTTAATCAAGCAAGGTCTACAAGTATGCCCAATTTAGTTCTTAAGAAGTTTAAAAAGTAAATTCTTTTACTGCCATACATAAATAAATATACTAAAAGTTCTCAAAACAAAATGAACATTGATTACTGTAATCTATCACATTTTATCTTTTAAAAGTATGTGCAGTAAAGTAGAATTATCTTCCTTTCTGAGGAGTGGGGCATACCTAGTTCTGCACTCAGGGATCACTGCTGGAAGAACTGAGGGAAGTATTGAAGGACCATATGTGATGCTGGTGACCTATGCTGTTCACATGCAATGAGAGCATTTTAAAATTTTCTGTACTTACTGAAACCCACTGTACTATCTTTCCAAACAGTTATAATGATTTCTAAGGTATTTGCCCATCATAATCTGATTTATACTTCAAATAAAATGTTATTCATATGTACATAATTTTTATAATTTACAATTCTATTTGTAAGCTAATAATTTCATATCTCAATATGAAGTTATTTTTCAAACACATCATTTTTCTAAAAAATGAGAAGTTTCTTACATTTCACCTCTATTTTAAATAGCTTTTCCTCTTTTTACCTATAGCAATGCATCTTTTAGAAAACTCAGAGAACATAGATAAACAACCAAAATTCAAATAGTCATCAATAAATTTCCTGAAGTTATTTGCTTCTTTAAGGAATAATTTATTAAGCATTGCCTTAATTTGACAAGGCTGCCTTAGCAAAGTGCCACAGATTTAATTACATAAACAACAATAATTTGTTTTCTCACAGAGCTTGAGTTCCTATTGTAAGCAGAGCTAGTTTCCTCTGAGGTCTTTCCCTTGGCTTATGAATCACCCTTCTTCCCATGCCTTCCGTAGCCTATTCTATGGCTATTTGGATCCTAATCTCTTCATTTAAGGATACCAGTTGTACTATATGAAAGCTTTACTAACTTGTTATTTAATTTATCAAGTCTCTATATATCAATTTAATCATATTCTTAGGTAGAAGAGAATTGGATATCAACATACAAATTTAGGGGAGCAAATTCACATCATGTACCTACAGTGTGTCACAAATTCCAAGCAGCACTGCAGCTGACAAGGGGCTGAATAAAGACAAATAAATAAGAAATTTAAGTTTGGAGAATTCAGAGCTCATTGAAGATTTAACTGGAAAAGTAATATAACAATTATATTGTGGAGTTTTGGTGTAGTTTAGATTGAAGATAGACCAGAGGTTAAATTCTATGACATAAGAGAACATAACATAAGAGGACAGCGGTGGGAATAAACAAGAATGAAAGATTGAGAATATATTTTTATGATAAGTAAAAGTAACTTGACAAATAATCAAATAATGATAGGGAAGATAATGAGATAGATGAGGAACAATAACTAGTTCATAAATGTGGGGATACATTATGGCATTATCAAGATTGAAACATTAAGAAAAGAAACACATTTATAAGGAGTTCAATTTGCTTACTTTGAATGCAATATTCTCCTGAATATACTCAAGACAAAGTGAAATTCGAATCAGAATCTCACAAGTTTTGAGAGAAGCAGAGATTATTGTGTTGATATTGTTAATATGTAACTGAACATAGATCAACTAACTCAAGGAAAGAACAGTTAGGAGAGCTACCCAGAGTTGACAGAAAGAAATACATCCGAGCCAGAAAGATAGCATGGAGGTAAGGCATTTGCCTTTCATGCAGAAGGATGGTGGTTTTAATCCCGCCATCCCATATGGTCCCCCAAGCCTGCCAGGAGCGATTTCTGAGCGTGGAGCCAGGAGTGACCATTGAGCGCTGCTGGGTGTGATCCAAAAACTAAAAAAAAAAAAAAAAAAAAAAAAAAAAAAAAAAAAAAAAAAAAAAAAAAAAAAAAAAAAAAAAAAAAAAAAAAGCAACACATCAGAGGAGGCAAGAGGAATTATATATTCCTGAATGTGTCAGGAATAGATAAAGTAATTCCAGAGCTATCAGTACCTTAGATTTCAAATTTAATAATTTCCAGAAAAAGCAATTCTAAAAAGTTAGGGAAAGTGGTGAAACCAATAATACGCATTAAAATTTGAGCACTATTTGTGGTTCTAATATTTATTAAGAATTAATAGCCAGGGGCTGGAGAGATAGCACAGCAGTAAGGCGTTTGCCTTAGATACAGAAGGACAGTGGTTTGAATACCGGCATCCCATATGGTCCCCTGTGTCTGCCAGGAGTGATTTCTGAGCATAGAGCCAGGAGTAACCCCTGAGCGCTGCTGGGTGTGATCCAAGACAAAACAAACAACAACAACGAAAAAAGAATTAATATCCAATAGAAAACTCAGTTTAAGAAATGGTTTAGGGACAAAGTGGGTAGGGAGTTTGCCTTGCACTCATCCAATATGAGTTTGATCCCTGATATTCCATATGGTCCTTGAGCCAGCCAGGAGTACTTCTGAGTACCACTAGTTTTGATGACCCAAAAACCAAAAGAAAAAAAAAAAAAAAAGAAAAAGAAAAGAAACAAATGGTTCCAATTTAGTGCTATAAACTCACTAACTTTTATATCACTCAACATAATTTTTCTTTTAGTGAATGAGGGAGGGAAAATAAACTTTTTGAAGTTCCTAAGTATATCCTGTATTATAAATATACATTATTTTAAAAGTACTCATTATAACCTGCCAGGAATGTGAGTCAAGAATCAACAGCAAGTTGCATTGCATAAGGAGTTAAGAATGCCAGTATCAGAGAGATAGTACAAAAGATAAAGTGCTTGTCTTGCACATGGCCAGTTTGATTTGATCCCCAACATCCCAGCTGATTTCTTAGCATCACCAGTAGTGAACTAATATCTTCCACACTGAGCATCTACTACCTATGGTATTTGGAAGGTAATACCAGCAACTAATTCTGATAATAAATTGATCTTTTGTAAAATTAAAAAGTTAAATAAAAACTCTAAAGGGCAAATAATAAAGGGGAAGATACTATAAAAAATGAATATTTAAGCAAACACGCTTCAATGATTAGTCCAAAGTATTTCTGCAGAAACCAGGATACCAGAGACATGATCTGAAGTCAACCTAGTTCAGAAGCTTATTGGGTATCATTTTCCTTTCCTCTTGTCCCACATGCAAGCTGTAGTCCCTTAAGGTCAAAGCAGAGTTTACAGAAGTGGTGCTAATGCTGATCTTCAAGATATTCTGAAGAATGAATCTTTTATGTTACAGAAGAGAAGACTGCACCTATGAGTAAATAAGTGTAGGTGTCTGCAGATATTCTTATTCAAAAGGAGTGAAAATCAGCACTTGGTTCTTTGGACTCTTTAGCAAAGTAAGATCCCCTGAGGAGTCACAGGGGGCTGGGGAAGTTATTTAGAATGTTTGCTTCCAGGGAAATATACACTCCAAAGGGATTAGGTTAAGTCAAATTCCAAGGAGACTAGCTAGCACACACACCAAAGGCCAAAAAAAAAAAAAAAAAATCCCAGAAGATTTATTTCTTGCCCCAAAAGCTGTATTGGTGATGTCTGAATAAGATTTTAGGTTTTTTTTTTAATCTTTTAATTATGATATTAAATGATTCTTTTTTATAATATCTTTATTTAAGCATCTTGATTACAAATATGATTGTGATTAGATTTAAGTCATGTAAAGAACACCCCCCTTCACCAGTGCAACATTCCCAAGGGTTTTTTTTTTTTAATTAAAAACTTTGTTTTGGACCTGTATTACACCACCTCTTTACCTGCTTTTCCCCAAAAGTAAGGTAGACTCTTACACCACTTTGTACCTTTAATTATTTTGTTAATTCATTTTTTAAATGTTTGTTCTACATATACATATGTGAGCACATATACTTTTATTCCTATTTTTACCTTTTTTGGATGTGTGACCTGTTTCTGTTTCCTTTTCTGTACACACCCAAATGCACCGACAACATAAGGTAGCACCATTTCTCCCTGCAAAGGCACACTAAAAAGGGGGAAATCTCACATATAAAAAAGAGCTCTTATCTACTAGGGATAGGAACTCATACTTGTTTACAATACAGGGATATCTCCCACCTTGAAAATATGTCACGTGGACCCAACTTAGACCTCAGGTGATTAGACACCAGCCGTCCAGCCTTGAACCCAGGATCCCAGACATAGAATCAACACAGTTCTTCACAACAGCTACAGAAAACAAATCCCATCCGGGACATCCTTAATACCACTGGGCCAACAACAAGTGCCAGTCCTAATATGATATCCTGACAGCGAGGGAAATGGGATCAACTTGACCTAAGAGCAGGTTATCCAACCTCACCAGCTAATGATAAGACAAAATCAGAAGACTTGTCACTCTGGGTGGTCCAAAAGCCAAGATCGCAATTTACAGATGACTGACGGCTAGAACCAAGACTGGACTGTATATATCTTGGGACCAATAAAAAAGCCCTAGTCTAGGGTTTGAACTACGAACCGTACAACAACCATGATCCCCAGTTCCAAAGGTCTGGTAGATACAATTCCAACGGAATGGTGCTCCTGGAAACACAGTGAAAGACACTTATCCTAGGTTCCATCCTAGGATCAGTGCAAAGAGCAAGATCACAATCCACAGAAGATGGATTAATATGACACCGAGGGAACAGAACTGCACAAAGAAAGACTTCATCGCAAGTCCCACTCCAGGACCTGTGCAGACACTGAGATCTCTAGATACAGAGGTCTGATTCCATCTCCCAGGATGGAGTAGAAGTCTCTCAAACACTACGAAAGCACCACCGAGAGAGTAATGGAACCTATAGTTAATCCCGTGACAATATACTCCAAGGGTGGAGAAACCCCACAAAGCTTAGGCCAAGTGAATTCCTTTTCGAATGGCCCCAATATTTATTGTGCCAGTGCAGGAGGGAAAAAAAGGGAAAGAGCACAAAACATTTTTTATTTACTTATTATTTATTTTATTTTTTATATATTGTTTTTTATCTTCATTTTTATTATTATTTTTCTTACTTTTATTTACCTATATAGCTTTTGTCGATTTCTTTGTTTTGGAGTGGGTATTGAAGTTGTTGTCCCCATATACAATTAAATGTTCTTTTGTCTTCTTTTCGTTTCTTTCATTATGTGCTCTGTCATATTTGCTAACTCAAGACCATGACTTATATTGTGGTGCCTATCGTTATCGCTGGAGTGCTCACTGGATATTTGACATTTCTTTTTGTACTGTTGGGTGTTTCACCTTTTTCTCCTTCATCTCTCAAACCTACGATGTGAGCCTCTAGAGGGATTCTGCCCATTTTCGGCATATTAGACTTTTACCCCAGTTTACTATTTTTCTCTTCTTCAAACATAACCATATAACTTGAACTATCTAGTCCTGCCTCCCAATTAGAAGGGGGAATAAGGGAGGCACCAAGACCAAGACTACTAGGTAGAAAGCTGGGTACAGAGGGGACCACATATTCTAGCAGCCCCGGGGGAAGGGAGGAGGATACGGGAGATAGGAAGAACACAGAGGTATAGGGAGGACAAAGCGGTGATGGGAACCCCCCTGATTTTATGTAAATATGTACCTATAATATTATTGTCAACAAATGTAAGCCACTATGATCAAAATAAAAATGATATTAAAAAATAATTCTAGAAAGACATGTTTTGTTACTAAAAAGATTTTTAAACCTAAAGCTGAAACAATGAAATGGTCAAGTATTTCCTCCTTATTCTAATATTATATTATAAAAGTCTATTGTGTAAACTCAGTATACATTAAGCTTATTTGATAATGAAAAAAAAACTTTGTTTTGGGGGCTGGGGAAATACCATGGAGGTAAGACATTTGCCTTTCATGCAGAAGGTCATTGGTTCGAATCCCAGCATCCCATATGGTCCCCAAGCCTGCCAGGAGCGATTTCTGAGCATGGAGCCAGTAGTAACCTCTGAGCACTGCTGGGTGTGACCCAAAAACCAAAAAATCAAAAACAAAAAAAACTTTGCTTTTAATTCCACATATTTTTGCTATACACCATAATCATTCACTGATACTTTAAAGAAATTAAATATACATTTGTGTTAAAATATTAAATATTGCATATGAGAATAAGATGAAAATTAAGCTTTTAATCCTTAGATGAGACTACCTAATGGAAATTATTCAAGTTATTCTGTACTATTCTAAAGCTTAATATAATGTTTCATTAAATAAATATAAAATACATATTTTTAAATAGAGTATATCTCTCTATCAGGAGTCAAGTATTTAAAGACATAGAAAAGATTTTTGAGGCCGGGTGGTGGCACTGGAGGTAAGGTGCCTGCCTTGCCTGCGCTAGCCTAGGACAGACCGCAGTTCGATCCCCCGGTTTCCCATATGGTCCCCCAAGCCAGGAGCGACTTCTGAGCGAATAGCCAGGAGTAACCCCTGAGCATCACCGGGTGTGGCCCAAAAACCAAAAAAAAAAAAAAAAAAAAAAAAAAAGAAAAGATTTTGGTGTTTAGAAAATTTTTAGAAATTAGAGCACAGCTGAAGAATCATGGCAATAATGTAGAAAAAAGCCAATATACAAACTGTAAACAAGTAGGAGCAATGACAGAAATTAACAGATTTGCTGTGATAAGAGAATAATATGCATTATATATCATTCTACAGTGTGCTATTTTTCCTACCTATTTGTCATGACCATCTCTCTGAGGCAATATATGGTCTAATTCATTATCTCTAATTGATGGATAATATTCATATCATGATTATACCATAAATCATTCAAACCGTCCTGGAATGATTGACATTTAGGTTGTTTTGCAAAATTTTCCACTTCAAATGATGCTAAAATAAGCATGCCTAATTCATGCCTCTATGCTTTGAGGTATTTGAACCTTTAGTGACATATGCATACAAATATTTTTCTCAGTTCTTTGACAATGGAAGATTGAACTACTCAAAATTATTTTACTTGGCATAATGTTCAGTCTTTTTCTTTTGGCAGGTAATGTTCCAATATTGTTTAAGATTGTGTCTCTAATTTTCTAAATTCCATAAATATTTTCTTTATAATGCTATATTTTTATTATATAAAGTATAACTTTTACTATATGAAGTATATAACTTTCACACCATTATGAATGAAATTTCATAGGTCTATTAATCAGATATGCTTAGGTATATTTCTAAGAACTTCATTCAATAATTTATTTTAATATTACTGTTACTGCACCAGTTCTTGCATATATAACAAAAACTGCAGTTTTATTTCTGGGGTGCTGCAAATTTATTGTTAGTAGTAATTTCTGTTAAAGTTAGTTCCCTTTTACTATTATTCTTATTTTAAAGAGCTGCATAATAGCCTATTGTGTTAGTATAAGTAAACCACATTGGTAAACTTATAAGATGTTCCCAGTTTACATTTCCTTGCTACATATTCCTAGAATACTTTTTCATCATTTATAGCGATATTACAAGGCACAATAGTGCAAAAAGCCATACTTCAATATCTTTCTGATATGTTGGTCTCACTTATTAGTACATGATAATACTATCACATAACTTACAATAATGTACATAGTACCATAAATATGATTCAATTTTCCAGACTATAGATTTACAGTGTTCCATACTCACAATTGATCAATCTTTCAATATCAAGGCGCTATAATATAAACAATTGGTATCCTATTAATTTTATAAGCTATCAGACTAGAAACTTTAAAGGTCAAATGTTTAACTGTTGAATTTTTATCTAGTTGTAATTCCTAGTCATACTTACTGTCAAATATTAGTTATAATATTACAAACAAAAGTATGATGCAGTTAACTTGGTAAGGCTAGTTTTAAAGTGGACAGAAGACAGGATTTAATCTTCAAAACCCATTTGTGTCATGAAAATAATGTGCAGTGAGAGTCTCCAGTTTCCTGACCTCCAGTCTTCTCCAATAGGTTTTGATAAGGAGTTATTGATATTTTATGCCGACTGACCCAGTATGTTTGCTCTCTTTTCACACATTTACAAAGATAGTATTCACTCAATTACTCTAGGGACTATTGTACATAAATATTCTACAATCTAAAAACATACTGTCAAACTGGAAGTAAAATTATTTCCAGAAACTTGAATTCACTGGTAAAGTAGTGACTGTTGTTGACAATGCAAGAGAGAAAATGTACCCCTCTATATTACCATAGGAATGTGAAATTTAAAACTTTTAAAGATAATGTCAATCATTTTAATCAGACACACATAACACCAAGGCCTGTTAGAGTACCAGCACTCTTATCAAAGGAACACTTGTGAGAGGTGACTGTTATTAAAGAACTTTGGATATTATAAATCCTACACATAAAACAGGGACTTAATCCTTATACAATGTCAATTTTTTTAAAGTTTTTGACTATTTTTCTTTAGTCCCTCAAGTCATTTACTTTTAGTGGTTACTTTTTAGTTTGATACTTTCATTAGTATTTTCACCAAAAGAATGGATATATATAAATTGGGTCATTTTATTTGTCATACATATGCTGTTGATAATATTATGTGCTGTATCCCACTCAGTATTATCCCTATAAAGTGGTGCAGGATAAATTTTGGAAATTTAGTAGGTATTCTCAGCTCTTCAAAAGCTTGAATTATGCAACTTTCTTAGAAACTCTAACTGAACCCTCAATTTTCCTTTTTTAGGAGTTTAATTTTTTAATAATTTTAATTGAATCACCATGAGATAAATAATTACAATGTTGCTCGTGATTGAGGTTCAGTCATACAAAGTCCAAATTGAACCCACTCCTATGACCTCTCTCTCTTTCTCTCTCTTTCTTCTCTCTCTCTCTCTCTCTCTGGCTCTCTCTCTCTCCCTTTTAGATACTATGATTTGCAATATTGTTACTGAAGGAGGTTGGAGGTAGGAGACTGGGAGGGTAACTGGGAAAATTGGTGGGAATGAATTTTGGTGAAGGGTGTTGTAACATTGCATGAAACTCAACAATTAATGTTTTAACTGCATCTCACATATACTTAATTAAAAAAAGAAAAGCACAATTAGTGATCAAGTTTGTTCTGCAGCACATTCTCAAAAAGGCAGAACACAGCCAAAGGAGTAAAAAAAAAAAAAAGCATCAATTTTATTTCCTGGAACAACATGCTCTAATCTGGGCAGTTTATCCAGGTCAGCCTTACTTTAACTACATGTTAGAGTTACTTCAGGTTTTATGCATTATTAATTATAAGTTGGTACATTGTTTTCTGTATTTCAATGCTCAAAAAATTTTAATCAATGGTAAGCATGAGACAGTACAGTGCTTGCTTTGCAATTTACCCACATTAGTTCAATATACAGCACCTCATATGTTCCTCAGGAACCACTCCAGGAGCAGTACTTGAGTGGAGAGCCAAAAATAAGCCTTGAGCACCATTGGGTATGCATCAAAACAAAACAAACAAAACAAAAAAGAGAATTACTACTTCACTTTGCTGTTTCAACTTACAACAGGTTTCACATAATATCTTCCAAGTATTTCAAAATTTAGCTTTGTTTTTTGAGGCGTGCAGTTACTTCATGGTGATATTTATAATTGAATCCCACACCGGCTTTCTTAATTTTGTAAGATTCATCCTTTGACCCAGCAAACGAATTTAAATACAGCTTGCTAAATGAACATGTCTGTTTTGGTAGGTGCTGATAAATGTGTCATTTTTAAGATATATTATTCTTTATGTTTCAAAGGAAAAAAAGGGTGTTTTTCTTTTTTTGTTTGTTTGTTTTGTTTGTTTTTAGTTCCTTAAAAAAGTCATGGATGAGCCCTTAATCTTGAAAGTCTGTGCGTCTGTGGTTGCAGCATAAACCGGGCTTGAATGCTTCCCTTCGGTGTATAAAGCTTGTTGTTTGCCAACAAAATCACTCCCAGTGAGCATCTGCTAGTGACTGAATCTGATCTGATTTATTATTTTCTGTCCCATATTTCCTGAAACAGTGTATTTCTTCATTAGGTTTTCTATAGTTCTTAGACTCTGCTTCAATTCTGTGTATGAATTTTGAGCTATTTCAAAGAAGGACAAGACGTACTTCAAAATATGTTCTCTTTGAGGGCTTTTCTAAGGTTTCTTAGAAAATTCTACCTTAGATATTCACTCAGGTACTGATATACTTGCAAAAATAATATTACTATGTATAGAAATTACTTTTTCATGCTTGGCAGCAGCAAATAAAATACTATCACATATATATCAGATTTTCACTTTTCTGAGTACTGCCATCGCATTATGCCATTTAATCTTCTCCAAATGTCTTTGATGTGTTAGAATTCCCTATTTACTACTGACAGCCTGAAACTCAGAGATTGAAGTGAGTTGCCTGAGTTCCTGCAAAGAAGGGGGGATATTCTAGGTGTCCCTCCAGGCTCAGTACTCTAGATTTAGTAATACAGAGACCTCCAAAATTTTAGCTTTCTGATTCTCCTTATTTTTTGTAAAAGTATGATAATTTGTCAAAAAATATGTTTCTGCACTTAAAAGTGCAGTAAATATATCAATCACTATTAATAGGCCCATAATTAACTGTAGAAGTCAATTTATCTAATATTATTACCAATGCTAGTATACTTGTAGATAGTAAAAATGGAACAAAGTGAAATCTCTTCTCGAACTTTAAGCAACCCATTACCCTTTCCAAGGCCCTAGTCTTTCTAAATCGAGAAACAGAGACTATATAATTTTTTAAAAAGGTTCATTTACTAAAGTGCATTGTTAGTGTTAAAAAAACGACAGAATTGGGGGCCTGGTGGTGGCGCTGGAGGTAAGGTGCCTGCCTTGCCTGCGTTAGCCTAGGCTCATATGGTCCCCCGAGCCTGCCAGGAGCGACTTCTGAGCGCATAGCCAGGAGTAACCCCTGAGCGTCACTGGGTGTGGCCCAAAAACCAAAAAAAAAAAAAAAAAAAAAAAAAAAAAAAAAAAGGACGGAACTAGGGGTCCAAGTGATGGCACAACAGTAGGGCATTTGCCTTGCACACTGCTGACCCAGGACGGACCTAGCTTCGATCTCCTAGCATCCCACATAGTCCCACAAGCCAGGAGCGATTTCTGAGCATATAGCCATGAGTAACCCCTAAGCAACCCTGGGTGTGGCCCAAAAACAAAAACAAACAAAAAGGAAAACATAAAGAACTAAGTATCCAAACCAAAGGCAACAAAAAACGGAATCAAAAGACCCAAACTTTAACAATCTAAATTTTAAATGGACTTGTTATACTGGCAAGCTGGGGGGCATGAGAGTGATGTAGGATGTACTTGGGGAAGATTGGTGGAGGGAGGTGGATACTGATGGTAGGATTGACCTTGATTCATTGCATGTCTGAAACCCAACTATGAAAAACTTTGTAAATCACAATGGTTTCAATAAAATAACAAAGATCATTTTAGTCAGCCCATTTTTCCCATGTACCTTAGAAATTTTCTTTTCAATTCCCTTGTGTATGATAGTTTAAATAATGGTCCCATATTTCAACTCTTAAATACCTTTTGAGTGGAAAAGAGCTTTATGTTTATTATAGTACTAGATATTACTAAAATGCAATCTCCTTGAAGGCAGCTATTTCTGTCTCTTGTGTGCATTGACATAATTCAAATAGCAGAATTATGGTTGACATTTTAAGAATATGCAACAGCATGGAAATGAGTTTTGAAAATGTGAAATTTACTCTTTTAACTCAAAATGGACTCAAATTTATCTTTAAAAGTGTACCCATTGTGGAACCAGAGCTATAGTATAGCAGATAGGATGCTTGCCTTGCACAGAGCCAACTTAGATTCAACCCCGAGCATTCCATATGAGAACTGCTGGGTGTGTCCCCAAATTGTACCCATTTCTCAAATAACTCTGAGATAGTTCTTTATTTGGTAAATATTTCTAGATAATGTAGACAAAGTGTGACATCACCAGCTATGTACATAAGGTGACTGCCAGAGTTTTACACATATTTTAGTCTAAGTCATAGATTATTAAGAATGTATTCTTTGTTTAAAAGCTCCTGCAAATCATAATCTTCAAGAGTGTAGGAAATATAACTATCATCCTGATCATCTCTATAAGCCACAAGCATGCTGTCTGGATATTGTCATAATCAAGCAGATATTTGCTGAGTCAACATGCAATGATGGAATACTGAACCATAATACTGTAACCTATTGCTCAACATTAAGCAGAATTAATTAATATCTATTAAATAATTTTGACATATGCTAAAAATTCATGCTATACATTCCAAAGCTAAGTTAACGCTATATTTGAACAATCAGCTGTTTAGAATTATTAAGGGGCTCTTCTCCCTAAATATTAGTATAGTAAATTGTGATCTCACTACATCAACAAACTCTCTAAATTTAGTTTCCGTTCCTTTAACTTTCTATGCCATCAATAGTATATTTAATTTTAAAACTATGCTCTCCATAATTACCTACTATTCACTGATCCACTAATATGAACTCTCTTTGGAGTGATTACTAGCTGCTTTTCATAACAATTTAATAAATACTTTAGTAACCATTTACTAATTGGTATTTTCATCATTACTTCTCTTTTCCTTCTTCATTTTCTTTTTTCATTTTCTTTCATTCATAACTCTAAATATTGTCTAAGAACGTGTATGCCAAAAGGCAAGAATATTGACATTACAGCAAAGTCAAGAAATGTCCCAAAACAAAGACAAGAAGTTTTGGAGAATATGGCTCATTTTCTGGCATTTGAGCAGTCTGTATTATGTCATATTAAGAAGATAAAGTTTCATGATTCTATTCACTCATTGCTGCTAGTTTTCATGAGAACTGAAGTGGTTTGATTTTGGTTCCAACAAATATAAAACATTAATATGTCTGATATTAAGTTAAATGAATCTGAAAACATAAGGAACTCTCACATTCTTTTTTTAAATAATATCTTTACTTAAACACAATGATTACAAACACGATTGTAGTTGAGTTTCAATAGGAAAAAGAACACCATCCTTCACCAGTGCAACATTTCCATCACCAATGCATATTCTTTAAAAAACATGCCTGGGTCTGGAGTGATAGCATGGCAAGTAGGAAGTTTGCCTTGGATGTGATCAACCTGGGACTGACCCAGGTTCAATCCCCTGCATCCCATGTAGTCCCCCCAAGCCTGCCATGAGCAATTTCTGAGTTCAGAGTCATTAGTAAACCCTGAAAGTCATTGGGTGTGGCTCCCAAACCAAAAATAAATACATACATAGATAAATAATAGTCTATACAAACATTCATACATACATACAAATGTGTAAGAAAATCATGAAATCAGTGAATATACTCCAAATCATAAAGATCATTCATGTCTAGTTTTAATTTGCATTTTAAATGGAAAGTTGCCTATAAGTAAATCCCTAAATGAATATAATTTATATTCATCTATAATGAATATAATAGATGATAAAATACTTAGAATATATAACATACTAGTTATATAACATATATATAATACATAATATATAACATACTAGTTGCTTTATAATAAATCAAACAGAATTATGTAAGGTAAACTATATAGGGGAAATGATATTTGTATTGATATCACTTCTAAAAAACAAATGTTAACTATATGATATAATCTTGTCTATATACTATACCACCGTAATCTACTTTTCGAAAAGAAAATCCCCTTCACATTATCACCAAGATAATTTTCTCCCCTCTCAGTAGAGTTTCACAAATCTCTCAGCTAAACCATTATAAAGATCTCTTAGCCTGCCCTTTTGTATTTGAAATATCTCTTGCTTGAAATTAAATTCAGTCCTAAAATAGCAACTATATCATCTCCTAACCACTTCCCATTAGTAACAGCAAACTCTAGAGATTAGTAAAGCAGCCTTCATGTGCCAGGAAATAGAACCCTATGGATAATTTAAGCATAAGATCTGGCCATTTGTTAAGGAGAGATACATGCAAATTTGATAAGAGTTTGCTGTACAAAATCCGAGTCCAATAAAAGTAAAATTATTGTACTATATGGAATAAACCATGAACAAAGTTCAGATTTCTTCAACATCTTTTTTTTTACAGAGTTGTATACATACTTAACTCATAAATATTGGATTAGTTCTTTCCAAAGTACAAATGAATTCTGAGGAATGCATTTAATATGAATAAGTTTTTTCAACTCTAAAGTTTAGAACCATTGATACATGGAAGTTTTACGCATTAGACAAATTCATCTGCGGTTATGATTGACAGGTCCATTTGGTTGGTTTTATGGGGGAAGGGAATAGGAACAGGGTCTGACACAAAGGTCAAAGTTCTCAGGTTTGGGGTTCTTGGAAATGACTGATCACAAGCATTTTCTATTGGCAAATATTTTTCAGAAACTAGTATTTTCAGACTTTAATATGGGTAACAAATGCCCTCCTCTAAACCTCAATACAGTGATTCTTTAAAAAGGGCTCCCTTTCTTGGATAAGGCCTCTTTTGAGGTACTAAATTTAGCACTGCCACTCAGAAGAACAGGTGGTATGTGATACTACCAAATAGGTCCCTCTGCCATCACGCTTCCCTATGAGAGCCAATCACGATAGGTCCTGCCTTAAGATGTGGGCCTGTCAGCATATCTGGGGAATAAAAAGTCCGGGCCCAAGCCTGCCTCTTGAGCAGTCGTGCATTCCCAGCCTCGCCTCGGGTGTAGGGATTGCATAGAAAAGCAAAACTACACAGTTCTGACTGTGTAGTTTTGTTTTTAGGTTTAGAGGCTCACCGATTCATGTTAGAGATGGTCAAAAAAACCAACTCTAGATAGGACGTCGTTTCAGAAGCAACCTTGGGCTTAGTCCCATCCTTTTTGGGCACTCTTGAGAAATCAGGTGAGCAGCATTTTTTTTTAAGTAGTAAAGCTCCTTTATTATCGCTTTTTGGTTTCTGATGATCTTTAAATGTTCAATGCCTATTGTAGAAGTGTTTGCCTAACTACTTGTGGCTGGTGCTGACCTATTCTCTAAATTTTCTCTAAATATCTCTCAAGTTTGTTTTAAATTAAGTGGATATTTTTAGAAAGGCTTATAGCTGATTCAAACTGTTGAAATGCACCTATCTTCTAAATGGGTTAAAGTTGAGGTCCAAAATGATAACAGAATGTCTGTTTTTTAAATAAACTTTTGTCTGTTGAGAGTGTTCAAGGTTATATTACTCAGTGATAAAGCTAGACACCCCAAGAATAGCTCTGATAAAATGCATGTGGTATCAGCTACACCCTGATGACTTTTTAAGGGAATCAACTGCTGAGGTATCAGTTGCAGGGTAGTGACAGAACACTTGCCTGCTGTCAGTCAACATTGGAGAGTTTATTTTGGGAACATGACATTTTAAATGCATACCTTAAAACCTAGTCAGATAAAGCCAGCCTAAAGAACAAATGCAAAAGCAATGAAACTTACCTAGACAATAGTAACGAAAGACTAATCAAAGTCAGGTATTTAAAATATATTTAGAAATTTAGAACAAAGCTATGAAATATTTCCTAAAATGGAAAGTCATTTTGAATTTTAATAACACTCATAATCAAATTTCATGGTGTTAGCTAAATTTTGATACTTGGAAGGGTAAAAGATAATATCTTGGAGCTATTTAATTTCTAAAATATATTCTGACTCCTCATCTTTGTAGAATTTGATTTACCGCTTCCAAAAACCTGTAGACATATGTATATATGTATATGGGCATATATATCATGTAATATAAGAGATGACAGCTATTTTTAGAAGATACACTAACTTATAAATAGAAAACTTAACTACAAAATATTAGACATCTTAAAATTAATATAATACAGTAAGAATATTCCCCAAATTTTAGTTACTGAATTTTTCGAATGAAAATGCTATAATTTCAGAGAATTCTGGTTTCATTTCCTTAGCTACAAAAAAGTTACAATAGGATATAGAATTATCATTAGGAAGGTGAGTGCACCATAAAATTTTAGTGATCAAAAATTTTTAGGAAAAATATTAAGGAAGCAATTGACAACAAAGGAGCTGTTTTTAATTCAGAATAAGAAAATAGTCCCATTGAATCAGAATCATTAATGCATTAGACATATTCTCCGCATAATCCAATAAACAACTACTTTCTTCCACTTAACAAAAAAACTTATATATAACTTTAATGTGCATTTATCTTATCCTGATTGGTTATTATAAAAGAATAGGCATATTTAACTTCATTTATATATTACACAAGTTTAATTTTTGAGTGTGCACTGTGTCTTATTTAGAATTCAAATTAGTACTTTTCCTTCAAACCTATAAATATTTTGCCTCCTCATATATATTTTAAATTTATTTATCTTTCACTTTAACAGTAGAAATATTCATCGAATAATTCCAATATAAAGAAATAGTAAGTAACAGAAAGTAACTGTTTGCTGTCTACAAATACATTGCATGGACAAGGTTTGCCAAAACTTTTCAACTAAGGAAAGAAATTTTGAAGTTCATATTTTTAATTTTATTCACTGTTTGAAAGAAGTACCTCATTACTTAAAGTACTATCAAAGTAATAAAGCATTTTAAGTTTACAATTGTTCAGCAGTAAAAAGCCTGAGAGGAAAGATCTGTTTTTTAAACAATTATTGTAATACCCTAATTCCAAACACTCAACTGACATGAAGACTTTGGTAGACTTTTACAGTCCTTTCTTATTATTATTACTATTTCCAGATTTCTTTTTCCTATTTCCAGCTCTCATCTAGAGTGCTCATCTTCCTGAAATCTGATTCCCACCTTTTGATCACGAGGGCTCGCAAACTGCTTACTCTAATGGCCTACTCCACAAAGCCCTTTCTATGCCCATCTCCCTTCAGGCCACCTTTTGTAAACTTGCTAATCTATTCATTTTGAGGTAACTCGGTGGCCAACTGCATAGATTTAAGACACAAGTTGGTCAATCAAAGGCCCAGAGATGATCTTTAGAGCCAGCTGTTTGAAAAACTGCATCTCGCCATATCTGAAGAAAATCCAGTGTGAGCCTTCCTGAGACATCCTCCTTTACTTTCTCTTCCTTTTTCAGAGTGCCTGAAAAGATGACAAGTCAAGCACCGACGTTTAAGCAGCCGTTACAAAGTGTTGTGGTACTGGAGGGTAGTACCGCAACCTTTGAGGCTCACATTAGTGGTAAGCACAAAATCCTTCCTTTTTTTCTTCTTCTTCTTTACTTCCTTTCCAGTAAGTTCACTTTGACACCACATTGAATGTAAGCTTATGCTCTGTGAAACTGGTCCAAGTCTATGGAAGGGTCATTTTAAAGGTGTGCTATTCACAGAATACTGACAAATTCTGACGATATAATGGGCTTGAAAATGTTTTATTCATATTTCTAATTCCACAAAGCAAAATAATTAGCATTGGATTAAAATTGCTGTCAGAATCCAGCTGCTAAGAAGGCCCAAATTTGGCAATTCTATATTTGGGTTCAGCTGCAGAGCCAGACTGGAAGCCAAGAGCCCCAGTACCCTAGGGGGCAGCAGTGGAGCTGCTAGGCAGGTGGTCTGCTGCTGACCTGTCTGTATGCTGGGAGTCCCAGTTGTTTTATGGAAAACAGCAGTGCAACCACCTTTCTTTAGAAGCAGAACTTCCAGTGAAGAGCATACTTTTAATTTATTTTTTAATTTCTTATTTTAAACTTCACTGATTATCTTAAATTAAAAGATTTTACCTATTATTTGAAAATTGCAACAAAATAATATATATCTCCTTTTCTCTCTAATAAAGAAAAACAAAATTGCTCCTAGAATTAAATTTAGAAAATCTCTACTTAATTTTAGATAACACAAGTATCACATACTAATTCTTGATTTTCTAGTGTGTATATATGGACAATATAATTCTTGTCATGCTTAATGACAAGGCTGTCTTCAAAATCATACTTATTTATCATGCACTGTTTAGCAATTTATGAACTGAGCAGAACAAATATGGTTGCAGCGAGGACTTACCCTGTACACGAAGCAGTGCATACTGGGTTCTTCTTAATTCCTCACACTAATATACTAATAAAATTTTAAGAAAACACTACTGAAGGTAGTTGATAAGAATGATTGTATCAAATCAACTATTTTAAAAGCCATAGTTGGAGATAGGTTAATGTAAGAATGATAAAATTAGCTTTTTCATGGCCTCCTTCTTGTGAAGAATGCAAAATAAATGCTCTAAATTTGCCTGATACCCTCTGAATGTAATTGATTTAACAGACTTCAAAGCATCAAACTATGGGCATGTTCTTCATAGCATGACAAGTGAAGAGAACCTGGCTTTTTTATTTGCCTCTATAACCGGGTACATGCTGTTCTAGAAAGCTAAGTAAGTCTCTTACTTATGAAAAACTGCCTCTTCTCAGCATAACATTTTTTACAAATTGCCATTCTAAAAGGCAAGAGAATTCACAAAGACGTTTCTGCAGCTGTGAAGGAGAGAGAAGCATTCTGCTCCTTAGGTTAGACCTTTAAATCCCTATGTTGCTTTTGCTTGCTCTTCATTGTTTTTTGGAAGACAGAAATCACTTATTATTTATAAGTTCCCCTGGTTCTTCACCTTTCTAAATACTTTTCAAGTTTTTAATGATGACTATTAAATTACAACAGCTAGAGCCCTGGACAGGAGAGAAGGGAATGGAAATTTTAGTTCACTGAGAGACCTTGAAAAATGTCAGAGAAATTTTTAAATTTTAGTTTTCATCCTTATAAAACTAAAGACCTGGCCTCCATATTAAACAAACCCACTGACTTCCCTAGAGGTCTGCAAGTTCAAACTTTTCTCAGGTGACTATCAAATTTCCCTATCATGGTTGGACAGCTTTACATGCTAAGACCAGGCAGTGAACAACAAGCAGTGGTCCACTCAACCTAAAGATAAATGATTTCATCTACAGGTTTCCCAGTTCCTGAGGTGAGCTGGTTTAGGGATGGCCAGGCAATTTCCACTTCCACGCTGCCCGGCGTGCAGATCTCTTTTAGCGATGGCCGCGCTAAATTGATGATCCCCGCCGTGACAAAAGCCAACAGTGGAAGATATTCCCTGAGAGCCACCAATGGATCTGGACAAGCGACTAGTACTGCTGAGCTTCTGGTGACAGGTAAGCTTGAGGAAGTGGGAGGACAACATCATCCTCCCAATAAAGCACCACAGAAACTTGAGAAAGGGACCCCAAGAGCTACTGTGCACAGGCGGTAAATCTCCGCATCTGGACAAGGCTGATACAGGACCGCTTTGAGAGGAGAGTTTGGCTTGTCACTCAAAACACAGCATAAGCATGATTGATATAAAATCCCCTAAAAACAAATGAAATCCTCAAATTTTTGCCGAGGTCTTTATAAAACCATGTTTCCGAGCAAGTAAAGACTTGGTTTCTTGTTTTTAAGACCAGTGTGGAAACAAGAATTCAGACTTTAACAAGTATGTAGGTGATAGGTGGTCTTCCGACCATGCATTTACAAAATGCATCTGGGTGATGCATTTTATGCACTTGTCTCACAAAGGTGACTGTGATTTGATTCCTGGCACTATATATAATCCGATGAGCTCTACCAGGAGTGATCCTTGAGCAAAAGTCAGTAGTGAACCCTAAGCATTTGTAGAATGAGATCTCAAATTAAAACAAAACCAATAAAGTCTATATTATATAGTAAATACAGAGAAGAAAAATGCTTCTTTGCATTTCAAAAGCATGGCACAACTTTCTTAGAACACTTATTATAAACATTCATAGCTTTAAAATGTTTCTCCATATTTTATCACATTTTACTCTCTTTGATCAATATAATGTTACAGATGTTTATCCAGTGAGCTATAACTTTAACACTAATCATTTATAGGGCTATAATTGATATAAATGGAGACCTGTCAGGGCATGAACTTTAAGCATACACAAAAAATTTAGAAATAGAAAATTTTTAGGCTTGACAGTATCTGCTGCTTATTGCTCAAAACCAGCTCAGAATAAACCCTACTTACCCTGAACATTTATCTTTTTTTGGGGGGGGTCACACCCAGTGACGCTCAGGGGTTACTCCTGGCTATGCGCTCAGAAGTCGCTCCTGGCAGGCACGGGGGACCATATGGGAACCTGGGGATCGAACCGTGGTCCGTCCTAGGCTAGCGCAGGCAAGGCAGCAGGCACCTTGCCTCCTGCGCCACCTTCCGGCTCCCCTGAACATTTATCTTATAAAAATTTTCTTTAAATATAATTAACCAAAAAATTCCCCTTACTGTATCATAACTAACATTAAGTCATGTAATTTTTGGATTAACATTTTAAATGCAAGTAAATATTTGGATTATTTGAATACTCATCAAGTTAGTAATGATTTTAGTTTTTAAATTAAATTAAAATTTAATGATTCTGTAAGTCACAGGTGCACCCATGAAGCCAATCATAGAATTCATTTTAGTGCTATTCACCAAAATATATAAAACTGTTTTAACATGTTAATATAATGTTAGCTATGAAACAGTATGGAAATGCTATGACTAGATGTAGATTTTTTATTTTTTTTAAAAAATGTAACCTACAACAATATTCAAAAAACACTATTGGGCCAGAGCAATAGCATAACTGTAGGGCATTTGCCTTGCATATGGCCAACCTAGCACAGACCCTTGCATGTAGCTACCATAAGACAGATTCAGGACAGACCCAGCCTGCCAGGAGTGAGTTCTGAGCCCAGAACTAGGGGTGACCTTTGAGTACTGCTGAGTGTTGCCCCCAAGCCAACCAACCATCCAAACAAACAAAAACAGTATTAAATCAATGTGAATAAAATGTGAAGGTGGAATGACTTTCTTCCAGCTCTGGGCTCCATTTTTGTTAACAGATGTCAAATGAGCTGGGTTCAAGGTCGGACAAGGATATTTGGTTCAGGAACTCATTTCTCAGTTCTGGAAGTGGAGCTGTGTTGTTGTTGTTGTTGTTGTTGTTGTTGTTGTTTTATGAAATAGCCTGTTGATATGATCCTGGCTACCAGTCCTGATTTTCTTCTGTTCCCCCTGCAGCAGAGTCAGCGCCACCCAACTTTGTTCAACGACTGCAGAGCATGACAGTGAGACAAGGAAGCCAAGTAAGACTCCAAGTGAGAGTGACTGGAATCCCTACACCTGTGGTGAAGTTCTACCGGGACGGAGCTGAAATTCAGAGCTCCCTTGATTTTCAAATTTCACAAGAAGGAGACCTCTACAGCTTACTGATTTCGGAAGCATACCCTGAAGACTCGGGGACCTATTCAGTAAATGCCACGAATAGCGTTGGAAGAGCTACTTCAACCGCTGAATTGCTGGTTCAAGGTGTGTCCAGGAAACAAGGAATAAGTAGAAAGAAATATGGCTGAGTTAGCATGAGGTGGGGTCCGTGGCTCATCTGCCTCTTCTCTGAGGCTCTCCAGATGTGAGTTGCAATCTAATCGTTTCAATATCCATGAAAGGGAAAGTCTCTTGGGCTTGAACAGAGCCGAAGAAGCAACTTGTAGTTAGTAACCCCATTAAAAGCTGGAAACTTTTTCAATTAAGCCATGTACATTTTCAAATTATTGGCAAGTGATATTTTTAAGGTTTTATGTTGATTGTTATCTAATAATGAACATTTTCTATTTTTAAGCCTAGTTTTTATTCAGGGACAATCCCAAGTTTTGTACATTATCTTTCATGGGGACAACTAGAAAATATTATTGACTTTGCCATCAGAATTAATATTATTATTATTATTATTATTATTATTATTATTTTGGTTTTTGGGTCACACCCGGTAGCGCTCAGGGGTTACTCCTGGCTCCATGCTCAGAAATTGCTCCTGGCAGGCACGGGGGACCATATGGGGCACTGGGGTTCAAACCGATGACCTTTTGCATGAAAGGCAAACACCTTACCTCCATGCTATCTCCTGGGCCCCAATATTATTTCTTTAAAAATGTGTCATCTTCCTAAAAATCAACTTTTCCTTCCTGCAGGCGAAGAAGTAGTCCCCGCTAAAAAGACAAAGACAATTGTTTCGACTGCTCAGATTTCGGAAACAAGACAAACTCGAATTGAAAAGGTATTTTCTAAATTGTTGATTTCCCCATCTTAGATATGAGTACTTCCCCAATTCGTTCTATACATGGTCTTTGTTCTCCTCTTTTATAGAAGATTGAAGCCCACTTTGATGCCAGATCAATTGCAACAGTTGAAATGGTCATAGACGGTGCCACTGGACAGCAGCTGCCACACAAAACACCTCCCAGGATACCTCCTAAGCCAAAGTCAAGGTCACCAACACCGCCATCCGTTCCTGCCAAAGCACAGTTAGCTGCTCGGCAGCAGTCCCCATCACCTATACGACAGTCCCCTTCCCCAGTCAGACACGTGCGCGCCCCGACTCCATCTCCAGTCAGGTAACGTCTACTGCTGCATCATCTTTAAGCGAGGTTTTAGTTCATAAGAAAAAAAAAAGAGTGGGGCTGGAGTGGTGGCACAAGTGGTAGGGCGCTTGGCTTGCATGCACTAACCTAGGATGGACCATGTTTCAATCCCCCAGTGTCCCATATGGTCCCCCGAGCGATTTCTGAGCTCATAGCCAGGAGTAACCCCTGAGTGTCATCAACTGTGGCAAAAAAAAAAAGCAACAACAACAACAACAACAACAAAAAAGCAAAAAAGAAAAGCAAAAAAAAAAATAAAAGAGGGAAGAAATCTATCTTTGGGCTGGAATGATAACAGCTGGTAGGGCGTTTGACTTGGACACAGCTGACACTGGTTTGATCCCTGTCATCCAATATGGTTGTTTACACCTTGCCCCACCCCATCCCAGGGCCTGCAGGAGTGAGTTCTGAGTGCAGAGCCAGGAGTTATCCCTGAGAACCACCAAATACTGCTCAAAAGCCAAAACAAAACAAAAAAAATGTATCATGGCATAAAATAAGTAAAATATAATAATATGTAATATATGTAATAATAAAATAAGTAAAATATGAATACTATTTTCATAAATCTGGGTATATTGAGAACTGTTCAGATTTTAATTTTAAATTCTTATTTGTAAAGTATTTAATAAGTATCTTTTAAAGGGTCAATAAAATAAGAACCCTAAATAAGAAAAGCATATGAGAAAATATGAAAAATATGAGAAAAGCATAGCATTTAGGATTGAAAGCATAAAAATTTAGGATATAGTGCTCACAATTGCCAACTAATGTCCAACACTTCAGAAATTTGTTGTTTACAAATTGTTATTTAGGGAAATAATTATTTTAAGTCCCTACTGGATAGGTACTGTTCAAATTCTCTGTGCCTGACATTTATTTGGTACCCTGTACATTATCTCATTAAATGCCGACATTAGGCTATATAGCACAGCAGGTCAAGCACCTAGCCTTACATGTACCTGACTGGTTCAGCTCCCAGCATAACATAATATTCTGCCAAGCACGGCCTGTAGTAATAACTAAACACAGAGCCAGGAGCAAGCCCTGAGTGCAGTCAGGTATGCCCCCCATAAAACAAAAATGTGACAATAACTTAAAATAATTATCACCATTAATTTTATAGATAGCTAAAGAAGTCAAACAATTACTAAAAAGATTTTAATAATTGACAAGTAAATCACAATAAGAATGACTTCAAGATGTTCTGAAACAGTCAGTGAGATAATTTGTTGAAGGTGTCTTGAAACAGAAATAATTATACAAATTAGGGGCCGGAAAGATAGCATGGAGGTAGTGTGTTTGCCTTCCATGCAGGAGGATGGTGGTTCAAATTCCAGCATCCCATATGGTCCCCCGAGCCTGCCAGGAGCGATTTCTGAGCATGAAGCCAGGAATAATCCCTGAGCGTAGCCCGGTGTGACACAAAAACCAAAAAAGAAGAGAAAAAAAAAGAAATAACTATACAAATTAAACAATTAATTGTATATTTGTATATATATATATATACTTGTATATATACAATGAATATATATATACACACACATATAAAATATATATATATGTATATATATATATATAAAATGATGTCTGGTTAGACCCCAAATAAGGAACCAAATGTAAATAGTAGATCTGAGGGCAAGTATTTATAAAAACTTCCACAAACTAAATGTTAAAGGAAAAACTAAGTAACAGGTGAAATAAGACAAATATTTTCACAAATGAGGCAAAGAATTATCCAATAAATATTTGCAAAAATAAAGGCCAAGAGTTGTAACAGCCAGTAGGGTGCTTATATTGTAAGCACCAATATATACTTATATATGCAAGCAACCAATCTAGATTTGATCTCAGATACCCCCCCTGGGGGGGTGGGCTTTCCTAAGCACCACCAGTTGTGGCTCTGAGCACAGTAGGGTCTGGGATAAAAACAAAAATCAAAACAAAACAGCTTGATATTTTTCCATCTTTACTATACTGACAACTCAAAATAATTAAAGGCATTAATAAATATAAATATAAAATCCTGAGCAAAGAGCTTAGCTTAAAACATGTTGATGGTGAAGGGTAGTGTACCTTTTATGGCTGAAAACCAACTATGAACAACTTTGTAACCACAATGCTTAAAAAAAGCAATATAAAATCAAAAACATGAGATATCAAACATTTTTTAAAAGTTTTTTATTCTATCTATAAATTTGCACACCATGAAAGCAAAGAGAGTTTAAATATGATTTCTGGGTAGACAACAGTCTCACCATACCTTTAATTCAAGATCAAGGAGACATTTAGCATTACAGGGCTTCTTTGATCCCCTGGAGGGCATTTTGACTACTTGAACAATTCTGAAAGTTCATTAATAGCAGTCCCAAATTCTAAGTACCCCAATTCACCTTGCAATAATTAAGAAATAAAAATACCCCATTTGTGGAGAAAATAATGGTTATCCAAGATAGGCTACTTCCTAAATGTCTCATGGTTTAATCTTGATTTTTGTCAAAAAGTAAGGCAAATATATTTCATTGAATAAGCAGCATTGTATCTAGCTGTGACCAAGTGATTATTTTTTATTGTAAGAGCAGAAATAAGCACTTTTCTATAATTTTCTATAATGACTCAAATTACATTGATTTTCACAGTTATGGGCTTACTTGCAACCTGCTGCTAATCACTTATGTCATGCTAATCATGTCTTTAACTCTTTTTGAAGGAAATCCACTTTGCTAAATACAGCAAAAACAAATCCTAAAGTTGAAACTTTGTGAAGTGCTGTCACTGCTTTTCTTGAGTTCACATAAAACTTATTCTCAACTGGTATTACATTTCTAAGAAATCAGTTTGAAAATAGTTCTGTTCTCTAAGCCTACTTTGAATTTGGCTACAATTGCACTTATAAAATGTAAATTTATTTCCAAAAAAATTTAACACTTCTTCAAGAAAATGACTAAATACTTCTTGAAACTATTGAATGTTGCAACATATTATGAAATTTCTCTGCAATTTAGGATAAATATCAACTCTTCGTTGAGCCTTAGTCATGGTAAAATAGTTCCATTTATGATCGGTATAAGTTAAATATTGTGTACTATCAATATATTTTTATTTCCTCTATGCAGTAAATGTGATGATAAAGCAACACTGCCACCTATGGGGAAAATGTATCAAATTTTATTATGAATTAAAAATCAGAGGCCTGGGGGCCGGGCGGTGGCGCTGGAGATAAGGTGCCTGCCCTAACCTAGGACTGACCGTGGCTCGATCCCCCGGTTCCCCATATGGTCCCCTGTGCCTGCCAGGAGGGACTTCTGAGCGAATAGCCAGGAGTAACCCCTGAGCGTCACCGGGTGTGGCCCAAAAACCAAAAAAAAAAAAAAAAAAAAAAATCAGAGGCTTGAGCAATAGCATGGCTGTAAGGAATTTGTCTTGCACTCTGCTGCCCAGGGTGGGCCTGGGTTCGATCCCCTGTGTCCCATTTGTTCCCTGTAGCCAGGCGCGATTTCTGAGCACATAGTCAGAAGTAGCCCCTGAGTGTCACAGGGTGTGCTCCCCCGAAAAATAATTAAAAATCAGTTATAAACAAAAAGTATAGCTTAAGTCAATGATGCCTAGGATCACTGCTACAGATCAGGACCAGCTTTCTCTGGTTATAAATGTCCAGGTTTATAATCTTCTACTGAGAAATTTCACTTTGAATGTAACCAGACAGTGATGAGAAATCCATCTATAAGTATTATCTATGAAATCAATAACCATACAGAATCATTAAAATCAAGTTAACCAATCTCATAGTAGTTTGATATATTTTCTAAAGAAGTTCTCAGTACAGTGCAAAGAGGATGAGGATGTGGATAAAGAAATACAGAGGAGAGCCGGAGAGATAGTACAGTGGGTAGTGTGTGCCTTGCACACAGCCAACTCAATGCTCAAGTTCAATCTTCAGCATCCTGTACATAAGGTTCTCTGAGCACCATAAATTAGTTATAAAAATTTATGAGTGCAGAACCAGAATTAACCCTTATCATTTCTGAGTGTGCCTTTAAAAAACAAAAACAAACTAAGCAAACAACAACAAATAAATACAAAGGAAGTCAGAGTATTCCACAACGCTTTGACTAGAATTGCAGTTCTTAAAGTACACTCTATAGTTTATATCTAAAATATTAAATATATCCTCGAATTTTGGGCCTATAAACTAAATAAATCTAGAAAAAGAGAAACCAAAAAGCTTCTTCCTATGCTTGCTATACATAGGATGTGATGGCTTTGGAAATCTTGTAGAAAAACTTGGATAAACTTCTTTAGTCAGAATATGAAATGTATAAATATGATATATTCCTATTTTTAATTCAACATTTATATGACATCACCTAGCCACCCATCCAAATTGGGAGCATAAAAAAAATCAAGAACAAGTTGTGAGCTTCTATACCTATATATTTGGCTATGCTTTTAGGAAGCTGACTTAATTTTTATTTTCTAATGCTAGAAAGTGGACAGGTTACAAAAGTACTTAACTCAGAATTGAGTGTTACTCTCAGAATTATAACAAATGGGGCTTCCTTAGACTTAAAACAAATTACTTTCAAGCACATTATTTGCTCCCTAAATAGATGATTGGTGCCTGATAGATGATAGACACTTCAAATTTTTCTGTCATGATTCAAATCTGACAGCTCATGTTCTATTTTTTCCATGCTCCATCTTTTATTAAAAGTTAATATTTTAATTGAATCACCATTAGATACAGTTATAAAGTTTGTTAGTGGTTGCATTTAATCATAAAATATCCAATACCCTTTACCAGTGCACATTTCCTGCCACCAATATTCCCAGTTTCCCTCCCACCCTTCCCCCAAACCCAGCCAGTCTCTGTGGCAGACATGTTTCCTCCGCCTGTCTGCCTCTTTTCCTCTTTCTATTTTCCTTTAAGCACTGTAATTTGAAATATGATTATTGGAAGGGTATCATGATTATAACTTTACACCTTTTCAGTTCTTGTCCTGAGTGATTATTTCCAACTAGTCCTATCTTAGTAGCTCTAACAGAACTCCCCCATTCTTTGTGACAAACTTCCTATCATGGACCACTCTTCTTGGCCCTCATCTCTATTGTCTTTGGGTATTACTACCATATTATTATTTATATCTACAATGACTGTTACCATTCAATGTCTATCTCTCTCCCCTTGACTCATTTTGCTCAGTCTTATACTTTCCATACCCATTCATATATACACAAACTTCATGACTTCATTTTTCCTAACAGCTGCAAAGTTGCATTGTGTAGATATATCTTAACTGTTTGGTTTTCAGGTCTGTGTCTCCAGCTGGGAGGATCTCCACATCAACATCACCCATCAGATCTGTGAAGTCCCCACTGCTCATCCGGAAGACTCAGACACCCACCTTGGCTTCAGGCCCTGAAGTGCCTCCACCTTGGAAGCAAGAGGGTTACACAGCCTCTTCTGAAGCCGAGATGAGAGAAACCACAGTTACAAGTTCCACACAGATCCGGACAGAAGAGCGATGGGAAGGCAGATATGGGCTCCAGGAACAAGTGACCATCAGCGGAACTGCTGCTGCTGCTGCTGCTAGCATGTCAGCTAGCGCTACATATACAGCAGGGGCTGTTGCTACTGGTGCAAAAGAGGTACTGTCAGGGATCATAGAGAGGAAAGTGGGGAAGATGCATGCCTTGCATGAGACTGACCTTGGTTAAGACCACCCTAATCCCTTATAGTTTCCATGATGTGCAGGAGGAATCCCCAACCATAGAGCCAAGAATAAGCATTGAGCATCACTGAGTGTGCCCTATCTCCACAAAAAGAGCTACCATTAGAGATGTCTTATTCTACTTCATTTCACATTCTGGTTTGAGAAACCAGAATACTGTGAAACTCACTGAGTATATACATTGGAGAGAAAATGCCCATAAACTAAGAATATAACAAGCTGAAAACCCATTTTGGCTCATGCTTTATGAAAGCATTCTTAATTGGGACCAGGATGCTAATTTAATCTTCTCTAAATACACACAAAAATTTTGTGAAGTATTTGTAGAATACTCAGAATTCTCTCTTGGTATTGATAATGCTTTTTCTGCACACATCTAAGCTAGCACAGGTAGCCCAGTGTCTGTATGTATTCGTAAAATCTATTTTACAGAGCAATATACTTGGTCATTTCTAATTCAGGTGAAACAAGAAACTGACAAAAGTGCAGCTGTTGCGACTGTTGTTGCTGCAGTTGATATGGCCAGAGTGAGAGAACCAGTTATCAGTGCTGTAGAGCAGACTGCTCAGAGGACAACCACGACTGCCATGCACATCCAACCTGCTCAAGAACAGGTATGTTAAAAAAAAAAGAAGAAGAATGGTATAACAGGCATGCATAGAACATCCATACTGGGCTGAACAACATTTTGAGGATAGCACTGGAGTCCATCAGCAAATGGTGAATTATGCCACTTGACAAAGTAACTGTTCTTTGTCAAGCAGGTAGATTAATGTAAAAGTTAACTGTCAGAAAGTGAGAGCAGAAGGTGAGATGAGGTCTTCCAACTATAAGGTATATGTCTGGATTGAGAGATCAGAAAAGTGAGCCAAACAGCAGGTACATTATTCAGTGCAGCAGCCCAAAGCACTTAAATCTAGAACTCAGTCACTGCAAGAACCGGGCCTGGAAACCATTATTTTAGCATATACATTACCTTTCTCTAAGCTTTCCCAAAAGATCTTTGCTTTTACTTTCCTCAAAACAAATGTAAGACTTGATTCATAGCCTTGAAGTGTTATAAATCCAAGATAATTTCCCTTCTCATATTTGAATAGATTTTCTGTTATAGTTTAAAATCACTCTAGCTTTCCTTCTTATCCTCTCTTGTGTGACATTTATGTCTTTATCCTGATTTATTGCTGCAACTTTTTATATAAGGTGCACTAAAATGTTTCCTTTCTTTCCCCCATGAAAACCAGATAAGAAAGGAGGCGGAGAAGACTGCTGTAACCAAGGCAGTAATGGCTGCCGATAAACTCAAAGAGCAAGAATTAAAATCAAGAACCAGAGAAGTAATTATGTCAAAACAAGAGCAGATGCATGTAACTCATGAACAGGTAAAAATAGTTTTTGAAGTTAAATTACTGTTATTACCTGTGTCAACAAAGATAATGTTTACTGTGAAGGACATTGTATCTTGGGAAACATGGTTATTCTCACACTAACATCCCTTTATGTCCTGGGTACTGAATCCTATAGCATCACAGGTTGCTTCTCTAAAGCAGAAAAAAAGGGATCTCCATGATCGCAAGTGGGGCCAGAAACAGACACATCCTACACTGCTCTGGATAGTTCTAAACAGGTGACTATGAAAAGCCAAGGAAAAGAAATATATGCTAAGGGAAGGTACAGGAAAGAGTGTAAGGAAGACTCAATACACAATCTTTGAAAAGAGTTCAGGAACTGCTCTATTGCTTCCTGCCTCCTTGGGTAAACACCTGGTGGTGAATTTCAAGTGGGATGGACAATCTATACAACCATTATAGATACAATGACAAGAAAGAAGTGAAAAGGACTGTTACACTGCCCAATGCTTGGGGCTTTCCAAGACTGAAAACATAAGGCCCAATTAGTAAGACTGGTTGGTCTTTGGAATCAATGTCAGTTTAGTGCTTTGAGAATATGTACTTTCAATTATTGTTCAAATCTGACATCTTGAATACCGGTATGAGAGTGGCAGAAAATAAAATAGGGAGAACAACCCCAAAACTCACACACACACACACACACACACACACGTATGCACACACATATACACACAGCATCCAGGTCCAAATAACATCCTACAGAGTCTTATACACTTGG